>CAOLHI010000476.1:0-5000 GCA_948474755.1 Ctenosaura bakeri
AAGGAGAATAAATTATCATGTGAGGTCCTAGTCAGAGCTATAGTAAAGCACAGAGTGCTAGGCTTGGACCTGGGGCTGTTCTCAGATGTGGGACACTTCCAGATGAGGTTTACACTGTGTCGTTGTCCCATTTAATTCACATAATATTACAGGAGTTGGAAAAAGGAGCAAGACTTAGGCCATTTCTGCACTAGACTGTCATAGTGCTATTATTCCACTTGCAACATCCTATGGAATCCTGGGGTTGGCAGTTTCGGGAGTGCAAACGCCAGGATTCCATAGGATGCAAACCCCAGGGTTCCATAGGATGTTGCAAACTGCAAACCCCAGGATTCCATAGGATGTTGCAAGTGGAATAATGGCGCTACAACAGTCTAGTGCGGAAATGGCCAGAAGCAGATCAGAAATGGAAGCAACAAACTGTAATTTGCTTGGTCAACTATGAGAGAATATGTGGCTAAAGCAACAAACCATGGCTAGCAACAAACCATGGCTAACACAAAGGGCCTTTCTACACTACACTGTTATAGAGCTATTATTCTAGTTTCAACCTCCTACGGAATCCTGGGGTTTGCGGTTTAGGGAGGGGCATTTAGCATTCTCAGCCAGGGAGCTCTTTGGCCTCAGAAAACTACCAACCCCAGAATTCCACAGGAGGTTGAAAGTGGAATAATAGCATTACAACAGGCTAGTGTGGAAAGGCACATATTTGGGCTAAGCACAGAATCAGGGAATAGCTCTGTGTGCAGCATTGCATGGACTACAGACTTGATTTGCAGACTAGCTATGCTTTATTTAAATGAAGAATGAAAAATAATGACTACGAATAATAATATTGAATGATCACGATTTTTTAAAAGGCTTCTGAGCAATTGCCATCATGGCCTAATTTTTAAACCTAGTGTCCCAAGCTCTGGTAACAGTAGTATGAAAGGATGGTAACACTCACCGCAGTGGAGAAAGCAAGCGAACCGACTCCTCTCAAAGTTTCCCAGGCCAATTTGTTGCAGGGTGACAAGGGTGGATGAATCCCATATGTGGACAAACGGCTGCAGAGGCTGCAAGGAAGGGACAAGAAAAGGAAAACCGTCAGCATCCCCTGGTGTCAAACCTACAGGTGCCCCTCATTTATCTGACAAGTTAGGAGAAAATAATGGAGGGAAAAAAAACCAGAACCCTCTCAGTTCTGGGAGATTACCTTTCCATCCTTGTCCACACCAGCCATTTGTCCTGTGGCCACGCGGACTCGATCCGGATGCACAGCAAGGCTGCAAAGAACATAGAGGTGAGAGAAAGCAGCCCTATCCATTCTTTGGTGCCATTCTTTGGTGCCGGAGGAGACTCAGCACATTATCAGTCTTGACTGCTTTAAAAAAGCAGTCAAGACTGTTCTCTTCCGACAGGCCTTCCCAGACTAGTGTTCCACCGCCTCTCATCAATTGCCCTTTTGTTTTTAATTTTGTTTTTAATTTGTTTTTAATAATTAATGTGTTTTAGGGGGATAGAAGGATTGGTGGGTGGGGAGGATGGGGTACATTTTAATGTTTTAATGTATTTATATATTCCTGTAATGCCGCCTCGATCCACTGGGAGAGGCGGGATAGAAATAAATATTATTATTATTATTATTATTATTATTATTATTATTATTATTATTATTGTGAACTCACCAAAGATGTTCTTCCCTTGCATAATCCACACAAGGTGGTACCCTCCAGGTGTGTGGGACTATAACTCCCATCATTCTTAGGCAATGGATATGACCAAAGTCCTGCCCCAACATTAGCAGTCAGCAGAAGTCAGACATCTTCTGCAGTCTACCACAACAGCACAGAACCCAGCAGTAACCAGAGCTTAAAACCCAATGCAACCAATTTACAACCAACCAACACTATATTACATGATAGTATATCATGAGTGCATCCTGTATCGTTGCTGCCAACGAGTGGACCACAGCCTGGAAAAGTTATTCTTTTAGAATACAACTCTGAGAAACTTCTCAGTGGCCTGGCCACTAGGTGAGACGGTAACTTTTCCAAACTCAAAACTGCAATAATCCCTCTACATTTGCAGATTTGACTTTCATGGATTTGATTATTTGAGAGTTTCTACAGCCTCTGACACTGCCTCCCATCTCAGGATCTCATCCTGGAAAACTGGTGGATTAGCGTTTGGAATGCATGGTTACTTGAAAAACTTTCTGACAATATTAATGCTTGCAAGGGACGTAAGTAACTTCACTCTTTCTAGGAGAATCGCTTGACAGGACACGCTGACGTTTTCTGTTTTCTGTCTGGCTAGACTACATCACGGAAGGTCCTCTCAGAGGACCTGATGGTTTGGAAGTACCCAGAAAAGTCTTGTTACTCACTCAACTGGAACAACTCATCGAACACCCTTAAAGTGTACTGTCAGCCCTCTACATTTGCAGGATTTACTTTCATGGATTTGTTTATTTGTGAGTTTCTCTAACCCTGCTCCTTGCACACCTCAAGAGCTTCTTTTCTGGGGGAACTTTCCCTCTCGGCAGCTCCAACCAGGCCATGCAGCCCTTAAAAAACCCATCTCTGGTCCTCCTCCTCCACCAGCCACTGCCTGACCTGCTGAGGATGGTTCACAGCCCAATTTCTCAGCACCACAACCCTCTCCCAATACCGCCCACAACCAAAGGAGATGGGCAAGAGAGAGGAGACATAGGGCCATTGCACAGACCCACTCCTTTCCCTTTCCTTTCATTGATCTGGTTTGGATTATGGGTGCCCACTCTCCCCACCATGACTCAGCCCTCTCCCCACAGACACACATTTTGATATTTGTGATTTTTCCATTTTTACAAGGTCTCTGTACTCCTAGCCCTAGTGAAGTGGAGGGCCAACTGTACTCTTCTACTAACTCATATCCTAAGCCAATCTGGGTATTTTTATTTTCCTGTTCTTGTTTGTAACCTTTAAGGAAAAAAATTTATCCATTTCTCTTTTTCTCAGCAACCCAGGGACAGACAGTTGGACTTGTAAGGTCCAATGTCCCATCCTCGTGAGCATGGTGCGTCCATATGTTTTCTTCCTGCATTGGTACCCATGTTCCCTTATCAGTGGCAGGGGAAGATGGGGAGATTTTTCTAGGCTCCACGAACTCACCAGCGTACACAGTCAGTATGCTCTAGATAGTGGCGTTGGGTGCGCCGCTTCATGTGATAGAGCACCACCACGCAGGCAATGAAGTAGACCAGCTCTCCAGAGGTCAAGACATAGAGATTGGAGCGGCAGTCGCGGCCTCGGTAGCCGTAACTGGAATGACTGTCAAGGACCACAGAATGATCAAATGCAAAGCAGGGAAGACAACGGCGCCGGGCTAATCAACTCCACATCACTGGATGCAAACTATGGCTTTGCAATGGCCTTCCCCACCCTAGCATGTTTCAGGTGTCTCAGGCTACAATGCACATCATAGGCTATTTCCGCACTACACTGATATAGTGCTATTATTCTGCTTTCCACATCCTCTGGAATCCTGGGGTTTGCAGTTTAGGGAGCGGGATTTAGAATTCTCAGCCAGAGAGTTCTTTGGCCTCAGTAAACTACAAAGCCCAGAATTCCACAGAATGTTGAATAATAGCACTATAACAGTACAGTGCGGAAAGGTCCTAAGATACCAGTTAGAGTATTGAGCTTAAAGCAGAGAGACCCACGACCTGATCCCTGTTTTGCCACAAAATTTAGACGGTGATCTTGCTCCAGTTGGTATCTCACAGCTTAACCTATCTCACACAAGGCTAAAAAACTGGATAAAAGGATAAGGAGAAACCGTATAAGCTATTCTGACCTCTTTGAAAGAAAAATGAGATGAACATTCTCATCACCACCTTCATCGCGATGTTATTCTTTTGTCATAAGGCTATAAACTTTTGCCATTTCAGCACTAAACTGTTACAGTGCTATTATTCCACTTTCAACATCCTATGGAATCCTGGGGTTTGCAGTTTGCAAACCCCAGGATTCCATAGGATGTTGAAAGTGGAATAATAGTGCTGTAACAGTCTAGTGCTGAAATGGCCTTTGCTAAATTGGTTCTGGAGGAAACACAACAGTGTGGGAACAATTTTGGAATGTGATGCTATTGGGAAGGACTGCGAAGGCAAAAGAGCAAAGAAGGTCCATTTCTTCCAAGGATACACCCAATCCAGCTGCAGTTTCTCAGTGGGCAGCTCCATGCGCAAATCCTCATAGTTGGGGAAATCTGAAGGGATGTACATGGTGATGGGGCGGCCACGCAGGAACATCTTGGTAGAAAGTCCTTCTAAAGAGACCAAGAAAAGGAAGAGAGAATGGGAAGGCGTCCTGGGGAGGTCATAAGCGCAGAGCTTTAAAAGTTACTTTGTAAAGACTACAGTTCCCAAAATCCCTCGCAGCCAGCATGGCTAGCAGCCGTATTTGCTGGCGAAGTCTGGAAACTGTAGTCCAAAAGGCTACTCTTCTTAGCTTTGACTGGCCATTTCTGCACTAGATTGTTGTAGTGCTATTATTCCACTTTCAACATCCTATGGAATCCTGGGAATTGCAGTTTAGGGAGGGGCCTTAGGGAGTTTTTGGGAAAATATAAGCAGTCCAAGGCTGAGTGCAAGAGGAAGTGGATACCTTTCCTTTTCTTTCTTTCTTTTTTTCAACCCTTTTTCTTTTCTTATTGCTTTTTTCTCTCTTTTCTTTTGTCTCTCGGTTTCTACATTAATGCAATTTATTTAACTTACTTTATATGTAACAGTATGAATGCACAAGGTTATGTTATTTTGTAATCACGCCTTTTATTGAATAGAAAAATACTTCTAAAAAGAAAAGAAAAGAAAGTGGAATAGTAACGCTATAACAGTCTAGTGCAGAAATGGCCTGAGAAAAGCCGACCTGCTAGTAGAGCTCATTCTCTGCTCATTCCTGTATGATCACCTAGATTATAATCACCTAGATTATAATTCCCACGTCGGCTGCTTGATGGTCCTGTAGAAAGAA
>CAOLHI010000480.1:1327500-1365000 GCA_948474755.1 Ctenosaura bakeri
TGCGCACTTACCTTGCGTGAAGAGCCTTGGGATCCGGGCCGGTCGTGCTTCCTGTCCAGTGCAGGCTGGGAAGGTCCCAGGCTGCACTGTGAAAGGAAGAGGCGGGGCTCTCAAGTGAGCAGGAAGCTTGTGCGGAGCCGAAGGACCCTGGACATGAGAGCCTCTCTCCGGAGGCTGCTTGCGCGAGCCCTGTACTGCAGCACCGCAAAAAGGTAAGGTGCGAAAAGGGTCATAGGTTTCCTTCTGGATTTCAAGCTTTTGAAAGGTTTTGGAATAATCAAAGAATAAGAGTCTAAAAGCTTCTTACAAACCTTAAACAGAAAGGTTCAGTAACCTACTGCTGTATTAGTTTAGTCATCCTCAGTCATTTTAAAGTCAAAAGGGGCTGTGATTGCATGTAGAATCCAGAACTAATTAACTAAATAATATGAAAGGCAAAACAGGTACAGGTGAGGAAGCAAAAGTATTTCTCTGCATGCTGACTGCTATGAGGGCAAGAAGTGTTCCAAAAGGGTCTTGTTACTTATAGGTCTGGGAGGGAGGGGAAAGGGAATGCTCTGGCCATTTGGGATCCATCTCTCTCTCTCTCTCCTTCAGCCTTCTGAAACCCAGCAATTAAGAGAGAGGCTCTGATAGGGTTTTTGAGGGACTGCTTACCTGATACAGCCTCCTCAGTTCAAGAGGCCACAGATGGATTTTTCATATCTACACCACAGATGGGGGCGGCAGGAGAGAAAGAGTTGTCCTATTCGTTTGGAGGGATTTACACTTTTAAGACAAGGAGAAATTCTTCTCCCCAATCTTCTGCCATTCGCTGTCATTTGCACTATGCACTATGCACCTTGGGCCTTTTGGATATGCTAGTAGTAAGGGGGAAGCTACTGTGCAAATATCCCCTACATTTGCATTATCAGTAAAAATATAGAAAGTTGTCACTGAATGTTGCAAAGACCCATTACATAAGAATATGTAATTCCTTTATTAGTTTATAAATTAAAGCCTCTATCTCAAAAGTATTTAGCATGGAGAAAACTGAAGCCCATGCTTGTTACACAACTGTTGTATTGCTAGGATATTCCAGAAACTAATAGGAGCTTGGTAGCTGAAATGAATACAGAGAAGCTGGTAGAGGGAAAGTACTTTTAAGGATGGTACTGGGTGGTCAAGAAATTGTATCTGGATAAAAAGAAAAAGAGGATCTGCGCATGCATCTTGGGCTAGTGAGACAGGGAAAGAATTTCAAGAAAAACAACAACAGAACACCTGCACAAGAGAAGCCAACTTCTCTACCCAAGAAAACCACAGCACATTGAAGTTATCCACTTTGGGAGTCTTCCTAATGGCATTTTCTATATAAAGTTAGTAGTGCTAGAGAGAACCCAACATGAAAAAAGTAGGATATTTACAGAAAATGGAA
Organism: Ctenosaura bakeri; assembly: GCA_948474755.1. NCBI lineage: Eukaryota > Metazoa > Chordata > Lepidosauria > Squamata > Iguanidae > Ctenosaura > Ctenosaura bakeri. Next base: position 1,328,918 of record CAOLHI010000480.1, read on the forward strand.
ATGGTACATGAAGTCCTCTCATTTAAGTTTATACTGATTACATTGTCAAAACATTGGATAATACCTTCCTTTACAACTGTGTCATTAGCTGGAGTCAAAGATTTTAAACTAAAATGTTTTTAGCTTTTATAATGTTCTCATATATTTAGCACATTGGCCATACAATATATAACCTTGAAATGAAAGGTTCATTCACACAATTCATATACTCCTGCCATTTATTTTTCATATTTTGATGGAAGCTGTAGATGGGTCCGTACAAGGAAGTCATCAACAGTAGGGAAGTAATTAACCCTTTATAATCTTACATGAGAGTCACCATGGTGTAGCCTTTTGAGCATTGGACTATGACTCTGGAGAACAGGGTTTGAATCCTTACTCAGCCATGGAAACCCATTTGGGCAAGTCACACTCTCCCAGACTCAAAGGAAGACAAAGGCATACCCTCTCTGAAAAAGTCTTGCCAGGAAAGCACCATGATAAGTGGAAACAACTTGAAGGCACACAATAACAGCCTTACATATGAGAAAAAACAGCTTGCAACCAAGATTAACTGTTCTAAAAAAAAACAGGCAAAAAAAAAGAGAGCGAGAAAGAGAAAATGTAAGAAACAGATAGGTACAACTGTATCTATTAATGGGAGAGTACAGAATATATTTTTAGAAGTTTATATATGGGTTTCAGTCATCCATTCATAGATGGATATATTTTTCCATTTTTATAATAAAAAATGCAAATAGGAATTGGCTAGATGATGACTAGAAAACAAAAAAAAAAATGCATATATTTGTAGGCATATGCTGCCTCTTCACCTTGTTATTATACATGATTTAGTGTACCTGACATAATGCCCTGAACCTTTACACAGTGTAAATTAATAAGGTCATCTGCCAAATATTTAGTTAACTTCAATCATTTGTGTCTTTCCAGTATACGGTCAAACTTTTAAGGCTGCACTGATATTAGTCTAGGGTCATATTAGCTCTACAGACGCATGAGACAAATACATTTCTCTCCAATGAACATTGTTTATTTCCCCCTCCCCTCCATTACCAGGGATATATTTGTTTCAAAGCATATTGCATTAGGAAATGTTACCACCTTCAAAATCTGTGATAGCAATTAGTTTTTAAAAAATCCATCTAGCATTTATAGTGGGTTTGATTTTTCTACAACAATACAATCCACAAAATCCCAACTATACACTTTAATCCTTTTTGACTCTACCAGCAACACAAAATATTACACACTTAAAAAAAAAAAACTAACTTGCCCTCCTGAAAAATATATAATTGTGGAGCATCAGTAACCAGATAGTATTCTCAAATTTCAGTGATCTAGTCAGTGGAGCCTTCCCCCATGTACTGTGCTCTGTTTCATGTGGTACATGGCTTTAGCTGGCCAAATCTTTTTTCCCCCACTGAATCAGTAGAACAGTGAAGATCTTACTCTCTCTCTCTCCTTCTCTCTCTCTCTTTTAGCAGTGGCATATCAATGAGGCACAGATGTGTATTCCAACTCTGCATGGATGAGCACACTGTTCAATAGTGCTGGCTCACACGGTATCAGGGCAAGTTATCACTTCCCATGAAGGCACTCTTATCACCAGGGCCCAGAGAGGTGGCTGCAAATCGCAGCCTTTTTATTTTCAAGGCAGTTTTGCTGAACATTCAAGCTTCAAAGATTCACACTTCCAAAACTCTATAAGAGTTTGTGAACGCTCAATTTGCCAAAACTGTTTACAGTGTAATTGGGCACCGTACCTGTGTCCATGAGATAGCGAAGGCGCTTCTCCACCAGCGCGGCACGGGTGTCAATTTGCTTTTGCTCATTCTCTAGTGCTGCCAATTCTCCTACAACATACTGACTGGTGTCTTTGAACCCTTTCTGTTAAAGAGAACAAACAACAAGAAAATACATCACTTGTTAAGTTGCATTTTTCCCTTCCAGAAACACTTACTAAGGCACTTACCTAAATATCATAGTTGCTACCAAAACAGGAAACACAATTCATGATTCTCACCCTTTTGCCAAATTTTAATATGAGGTGTGCTATAATAAAATGTCTGTCCTTGAATGCTAGATTTTGACTTCAAATCTCTTCACTGACTTTTAAAATTCTATAGTTTTTCTTTGGCTCCTTCTCTGCGATAAGTATCCTTTATGAGCTCCACGAAGCATTCAAACAAAGTGTTTTTACACCATAACTGACTTTAGCCTATGAAGTACCTTCTCAACTATAAAAGGGCCCGGAAATCTTATTTTATTATACACAGACAACTTTCAGTCCCTTTGTTTTGATATAGATAATATAACCCTGCGGAAGAAAATCTAAACTCACAAATGTTTAAAATTTAAACAAGAATCCTAAATAAATTCAAATTGCTGTGAATACTACTTTATTTTTTGTGTTTATCTTTTGCAGAAATTCTAATTACACCACCCTTTTTCCTAGAAGCAACTCCTTGGGCTATACAGATGAAAGTCTAATTACTGCTATTACAGTTTTTATCCTGAAGAACTACTGTAGTGACAAAACTGATTTACACTACAATCTTTTCATAAAGAAGAAAAATGTCTGCACTCCAGTTCTGGTTCGTCCCAAATTCATATGTATATAGTTTTTATATTTCCATATCCTTCATATGATAAAAGTTAATCAGAGTTTATCCAAAAAAGAGAGGTTGAGAAATGTAGAGTTTAGGATTAGTAATGCCAAGCACATAAGCATCTCAAAAGTTTTCTGAAGTGTTCACATGCACTAAAAGTGTTGATGCTGATAATGAAAATTACTTATGGTTTAAATTAGTGTTGTTTCTCAGTCTGGATTCTACACTCAGACTCTTTTTCGGTTAACAACAACATAAAATTTTATGCTGGAACAGTGTTTGAGGAAACAAGGGGATTCAAAGGAGGCCTTGACTGAGTTCCTTCTTTGGCAATGAAGAGCTGAACTGAAGTGGGAAAGGAGACATGGCTTCACAGAAACTCCTCTGAGATTTACTCTGTAATCACCAATAAGTCTCTTTGCAGAGCCCAATCAAGACTCATCAAGTGAAGGTTAAACCTCAGAAGCTCATTTTGGGAATTCAATTGTCTTCTGCAATCTAATCCAATCCAATCATCTTTTCAAAGGAATGTATTCATACATATTACCTTTTGTGAAAAGGATAAAGAATACGGTGTTTCCTTACTGCTACTTCACTTGTTGCTGGATTAGATACTTGCAACACTGAATTATTCCACCGCATTTATAGTGACTGAATGAATCAATACGGAATGGCACTGCTGAAAACTGAGGTAAAGCTCATCGAGTGGTAATGTAACTAACCATGAGGTATCCATGTACATTTCTGAGATATGCCCTGAATGCACCAAAACAAGCAGAAACACCTCTAAACAAAGCTTAAGATACTTGTCTCGTTCCCAGTTCTCTAAAATTAAATGCTGTGAAGCACATGAAAGAACAAATGTAGGTGGAGCAATGATAATGAATGGTAACTACCATCTTTCGTGGCTAATTGAAAAGAACACAAAACTTTGCCAATGCCAGCTCCCATGACTCTACAGAACATTATTAGATTAAAAGAAATGCTATGTCAGGATGACACATCCCAGGAGCAAATATGTACAATTTGCATATGTATTATAAACTTGCTGAGCAAGACCTCTTCAGCTCAATTAAAGCACGACTGTTCTTAAATAATAATAATAATAAAAAATCAGCCAGTAAATGTTAAGACAAGTAGTCGTTCAGAATAAGAATTAGGAGAGTTAACATTAACTGGATGGTTCCTCAGCAATATCACATTTTAGACAAATGATGGAAAGTGTCAAATGACTATTCTTAAAAAAGAAGTTGCTTCCAAACAAAAAAAGAAAGAAAGAAAGGGGGAAGGAAAACAGAAATAAAACATATTCAGGTCAAAACTTGTTCTTCCTGTTTCTGTCCCGCAGCTGTCCATCAAAAGCTGCTTTCTCTCTGCGGTCTATCAAATATTTCCCTCACAAATCAATTTTACACATGATCAGCCCATACCCCTACTGAGCTGAACCTCCCCGTTAATTAAGTGAAGAAATTACCATATATATTATATTAATGCAAACATCATTCAGCTAGTAATTCACGGCTGATCTGGATAATGGAAAGGTTGAACACCCATTAACCCAAGCCAACAAAATGGGTTGGCTGAGAAATTCTAGCAGGTCTCATGTGACTTTTTCCTCTAACTGCAGCTCTGCGGTATCTGCTATTGTAATAATTAAAATCCTCCTGGTAGATCAATACTGGAATCTCTTTATGGGAAGTGCCCTGATGGAAATGTCTCAAGGAAACTGGAGCTGTGGAACTCTGAAAAATTCATTTTTTTATCTGACAATTATCACCACGCTGCAGACTAATTCAACAGCGCACCCCTCTCACTCTGCTTTGAATGCACTGGAGATTTACATCTAAGAAAACCTAACATCTCATTTTAACAAATAAAGGCACTATTTCCACATACAGTTGAGAATTATCAGCAATCGTGAAACCAGACAAAAAATTAATATACATTAAGCACTTCATCTTCTGATGGCTTCCTCTGAGTTTCAGTTATCGCTGCCTTCTCCTCATTTCCTCTCTTTGTATCTTCCTGTATTGATCTCTGCCTTTTCATCTCTTGAAAAAAAAAAGAGAGAGGAAAGGCATGTAAAATTATTATAATACTTGATATTTGTGTATTGAAATGTGGACTTACATTATCTGGCTTTTAATATATTTATTGTTAAATATTATTAAATCATAGGAAGGGGGTGCAGGGAGAGCTTTTTAGAACATTTTTGCCTACCTGGTCTGTTTTCAACATATTGACTGAATGACTGAAGCTGAGTTTTTCTGACAGTGGAATCCTTGCTGAACACAACAGGATTTCTAAAACGTTCTGCTGCTTTTTGTAACCTCTCAGCACGATGCTCTTCTGTCTCATTCTGTCACAAAATCCAAAAACTTACATCAAATAATTTTATTTACTAAAGTTACAAATAGGAAAGATATATTTCAGAAGGAATTTGTTATGTGCAAAATGCCAAAAAATTCAGATTGTGTCAGAGAAAAACAATACCAGGAACCTGAAAAATACTGAGCATTAAAAATAATATTTGGCAAAATAAAAATTGGCGAGTTCAACCAGGGTTCTGGTGCGAGAGACTGAGATCAGTTAACTACATCCAAAGTATCTTTGGGAAAGCCAGATTTAAAAGATTACTGTTCTCCAACTTAGATTCAATGAGCACAATATATTAATAGTAGAACTATGCAGCGCTGTGTATCTCTCTCAATATCATCAATATTTTTAAACAAGACAGGTTCTAGTCTTTTGTGCACAGTGTTTGCCCTGGTAAAGAATTCTGTCATCCTGAATGGTTCCATAGATGTGTAGCACAAAAATCCATTTCTAATTTTGTGGCCACTGAGATAAACCACTAATAGTAGATGGAGAATAATGGGTAATTTTGCATTACTACTAGAACAAACTGCATTTCATCAGCTATAACTTTCCAAATACAGATTTGTAAGTAAGCCCTTTACAGCCAAGGAAACAACAATTCCTATTTTCCAGAGCTTCCTATGTTAATACTGGTAACAAATTCAAATGGGTCTATCAACATGAAATATCCCAGAAGAATAGACCACTGTGGTGTGTGGAAACTGCAGATACCGAGGTGCTGTGTACCAAACAAATATTTCATTTTATACCTAATCTATTATTATTTTTATTAAGTGTTTTGAAAGTAAATAGGGAAAGGCTAAGATGCATGACTAATAGCTAAGCCTGCTGAATGCTGAAACTGGTTATCAAAAGCTAGCAAGACTTTGCCCTTCCTCTGCATTGAGACAATTGGTAATGAGGGAGTTCTCCAATGGCCTATTCTCTAGCCTCAAGGAGGCCTGGGATACAGAATCCTCCAGGGAAGGTAACAGTTTATCCTTTTCCACAAATACAGAAAGCCTCATTTATAAACGTGTAAACTGCATTTTATTAAAAACACAGATCCAACTCGATGCTGAAAGCTCTAAGAGAACAGATGGACACCATATATTCCCCTTTTACAGTATTAAAATATTTAGATCTAGCTGCCGTTTTCATTGCAGTAACATAAAAAACAAAAAGGAAATAAAATAGTCCAATTAATATCAAAGTGTACATTCAGAGTGAGAAGCACCATTTTTGTCACCTTATCTGAACTGAATTGACCTAATGAAGAGCCATTTATTGGGTTAACTTTTATTTCTTTAAAGCATCACTCATGTTAAAGCTGTTTTTTCAACCATCAAGCTGCTATGATTTTGCTTTTCTAAAAAAAGAATCTCTTCTAATTCTTCATACAACAGCCATCTGACAGTCAAAACATAGGTCTTTACCAAAATAAACAAACATGGCTAATTTTTTAGGCCTGGCAACATGTTAAAATATCAGTGTGATTAGCCAGTAAATCCCATTTTAAGAAGCCTTTTTATGACTAGGGACTTCTGCCACTTTACAAATGTATTCCTCTAAGCCCACTAATTCAGTTAGCCTTTTCAATCCATTGTATTATTCTGAGGCCAGCTTCATTTTGCATTAAATCCACTGTAGAAAGCTAAATTGAACGCAAAAAATCAGACTTGATCCAAGCTTCCCTTTGTTCAAAGATAGAGACCGAAAGTCCTCTGCTGCTGCCACACACTTTCATCACCAATTTATCGGAACCGACAGTGTAAGAGAAAAAGCAATGAAAGTCATTGTTTTGGGACTTCAAAGCATCTCTGTATCTAGGGAAGGAAATCCTTTCAGTCAGCAGTGTGTATATACCCACAGTCTGCAGCAGGTGGGTGAAAAGTTAGACAGAAGTGGAGCTACCTCCACAGCCCCTACAATCTCCTCACTTAGTAATAATAGCTGTGGCCTAATGAAGACAATTACCCAATAGGATGTGCCAATGTATATTCCAAAATCTAGGCATGAGAGAGCAAGCGACCCATCTCTCCTTCCCCCACCCCTCAGTGTGGGAGTATTTCTTCATTACCTTGGACACAAACAAATCTTCTGCAATTCCCACCTCAAAATCACTTAGGAACTTTTTTGTTTTGTTTTATGCAATAGTCTGATTTCAGCAAAGCAAAGACAGCCATCTTAACTGCTAAAAGAGGCTTGAATGAAAAACTCTTGTGCATGTAAATGACAGAACTGGTTTCAGGGGGAGAAGGATAATGTGCTTCGCTTCCTGTAGCTTAATAATCCTGTTAGTTAAGAAATGACAGTTCAAATAAAAAATGCTAAAACAATTCAGAGTAACCATACACCAACCATAAGATGAAGTCACATTTCTTAACACAAAGGCAAATGTTCCTATATAGTTTCACAGATTTAGGCAGTCTCAGCACTTTTGAGCTGAACTTCATAACACAACTTATTTTAAGTCCTTCCAAATAAAAAATGCTAGGACTGTTCCTGAACCTTCTTGACTGAGACAAAAACTTTACTCAAAAACTTACCTTAAATTCTTGTTCCATTCTATCATCAACTGTTTTCTGAGTAGCACTGGAAAGTGAATGTGCCACCTGTGGCTGAGCTTCTAGGAGCTTCTTCAGCTTCAAATCCACCAACTTGCTGTTCTGTTCAGCTAAATATGCAAATACCATCATACAGAAAGAGAGAGAGAGAAAGAGTGATAAAGGGGAGGAAGAGAAATATGCATTAAGATGTAGAGTTCCTGTAACAATGAATTAATTTAAGAGATTTGCATTGCTTTAATTGTGATCTTTCATTTGGAAACTGAATACAGAACTTAGAACTTTTAAGTATGTTCTACTACAATAATAATTTGTCTCTTCTTCTGGGAGAAAGCCACTCTGTTTTAAAAGGTTGTCCTTTAATGCTCTCTTTCTCAGGCTTTTATGTGGATTTCATATACAGTACCATTGGAACCAAGAAAATGTCATGTTCATTTGTTTATGTAATATACTCCCCCATTGTGTCTCTTATTCAAATTTAAAGATGTACTTGCACATTAACTTAAACATTTTACCTGAAATTAATTCCTGCTGAATATAGCTGAACAGTTCAAAATAATTATGCTCAAGGACTTCACAAAATGGCAAGCTGCTCTTTTAAAGGTATTTTAAAAAATCAAAGTATGATAATTTCATTCTTATACAGTCAGCTGTGCACATTTGCTAGAGTTAGAGATGCAAGAACCCTGCAAAAGTGGAAAAAATGCAAATATAAAAATGTGCGTGTGTGTTTGTCGAAAGAGGGCTAAGGCATGCTGCAGAAAACAGACATTCAGTGTCCAAACCAGGTCAGCGAAAGGAGAGTGGCCCTATATGTCTTCTCTCTTGGCCATCACCTTCCTTGGGTGTGTGTGGGCATCAGGACATGTTTTGTGGTACTGAGAAATCGAGCTCCAAGCTGTCCTTAGCTGGCCAGGCAGTGGCTGGTGGTGGAGGAGAATGATCAGAAATGGGTTTTAAAGGGCTGCACAGCCAAATCAGAGCTGCTGAGAGAGAAGGTTCCCCCAGAAGACAAACATTTGAGGTGGGGGGGCTAGTTGGAGAAACTCACAAATAATTAAATCCATGGAAGTCAAACCTGCAAATGTGGAGGGAGTACCTCCATTACTCATTGATCTACAACATTAAAAATCTGCTTGCATGTCTGAAACAGACCAACACATGACCAAATAGACATAATGTCCATATTTTGTTTTCTAATGGCTTTTAAAAAAATCTTATGTTCTCTAGCTGGTGGCATATACCATTTAAAAATTAACACACACACATTACCCAACCAGCAAAACTTCAACTCAAAATACATTTCAATCTACATAGTTGGTGCATTAAGCTAAGGAGACCCTAAGTAAGGTACATGACTAAGTGAATCAACCATCATGTAACAGCAGTAGCTGAAAAGGGCACAGTTTAAATGAGAGTGGCAATGGGACTAGTCTTTCAGTCTTGCTTTCTTTAAAGATCTGGGATCTTGCTTTCTGAGAGTAAAAGGACTATGGTCACAGAAAATGCTTCTACTCAATTCTGGGGGATCCACCCCTATGCACTAGTCCATAGCTCACGCCATTCAGAAGGCTCCTCAACTCTCTGTATAATAATCCTTCCAGAAAGTTAGAGGGGTTGCTGTGAGAAGAGTTTCCTTTCAGCAGCCCAACTGCATATGTCTAAATGTGGTTCCAACTCTGTATCTAGATTAGAAATCTATGCAGGTATATCTGCTTAAGAAACTGGCATAATTTTACCAAAACATTGCTATACTTGGTGATGCTGCACTTACATTGATCCTGCAAAAGATTTAAAACTGATCCTGGCTGCAATCCTACACATGCTTACTTGGAACAGAGCCTCAGTGAACCAGATGGGCATTAGTTCTAAGTAGAGAGCCAGTGTGGTGTAGTGGTTTGAGCTCTGGACTACCATCTAGGAGACCAGGGTTTGATTCCCTGTTTGGCCATGGAAACTCACCGGGTGACCGTGGGTGTATCACACACTCTCAGCCCTAGAAAATCTGGTGAAAAATTCCCCTTAGAGTCACCATAAGTCAGAAATGACTTGAAGGCACACAACAAAAAGAAACGGACAGAGTTGTACTATTAGACTATGAATGATCAAAATGTTAATTTAAATATCTTGTTAAATTCACAAGTCAGATTGCACAGAATTAGTATTATCTAGTGGTTAAGAGGCTGAATCAGGAAGTTTCTAGTTCAATTCTCATCTCTGCCAAGAATTCATTTAGAGCAGTGGTTTGAGCACTGGACTACAACCCTGGAGACCAGGGTTTGATTCTCTGCTCAGCCATGGAAACCACTCGGTGACCTTGGATGCATCACACACACAGGCAACCCCAGAAAACCCTGTGATAGGGTCACCATAAGTCGGAAATGGCTTGAAGGCATATAACAACAACAACAACAACAACAACAACAACAACAAACAGCGGTCTGAGAAACAGATTCAGGTACCATGAAAGGGTAGGAAACGATTAGTTTTTAAATTTGCTATTTTGACATTTTTTAAATATCCAGACATGTGTAGAGCAACTTGTGGGATTTTCTGTTTTATATCACAAAAGAATGTCCATGACTGGATCTAGATATGATGTACGCAGCAACTTGCATGGCTGGGAGGTACCATTTGCTGTTATGTCTCATATAGCAAAATATCTTGGGATGGTTCTGAGGAAGCCACCGACATGGAATTAAACTACCTGACATTAAACTGCCTTCCAGCCTATTGAGGCTTGTTTCTGTTTGTTTGGCCTCAGTTGTGCCACACTTTCTCTCAGTTTTATCCCTTTGTCTCTTAATATCCATGTTGTTGTGGATAAGACTGGCCTACTTTGCAGGGCTCTTACATGGATGGTGGCCATATTTATTATTTGAAACAACACAAGCATAATACAGAAGTATTATTCTAATCTAAGGATAATGCACAATGTGTCATATTTATTTTTAATTTCTTGTCCTTAGAATAAAATAATTACAACACAATGTTCATATTTCTATAATTCTAACAACGGCAACAACTATTGTTAGAACAACAATTTCTTACCCGCCTCTTCCTATAGATTGAGGTGGGGAACAACAGATTAAAATATAACAACAAAGAGACACATAACACAGTCAAAAACACAGACACCAATTAAAAATATATAATCAGCTAGAAGAGAATAACATCAGTAAAAAAAAATATATATATATATATAAAACAATCAATTAATCCACCTTGGTTTAACATTAGCCTTTCTAACTTCCATGTCTTGGTTTTGGTGCTGAAGTTTTTAATAGTCCTTACACTGCCTGTTAATTTACGCTACATCCTCTCCTTAATCTATTACTGAAACAACTAAGATAGCAGCTTTGACCTCACTTGGAGTGCTAATGTCAGCAGTAATCTCCTTCCACCTTTAGAATGGAACTAAAGGCTTTCAATATTGCAAAGGCAAAGTAACTGCAATTGCTTTAAGTTTCTGTCAAATGTCCCATAAGGGAACTAAATGAGGCATCCATATATATTTATTCAGTAAATAAATAAATGTTATGTTCAGTCCAAGATGTGTGAGTGTAAGAAATTAGACAGATTCATTATTCATTTTAGTCCTTTACATTGTAATTCCAACATGCACAGTGACTTGATGCTTTTTAAACCCTTACTGTATGTGGTATTAGCAGGTGGGGACCCAAAGCTGAGAAGCAACTTGATCAGCGTCTGTCACTGATGCATAATATGAGCTCAGTCTTACAGCTACACATGAAACAGTCATATTCTTTTATCTACCAACATCTAGGTACCAATTCTTTATGAAAAAGGGAGAGTATACCTATCACTACATATGTTACTCATTGAGAGGGCTTGGTTACTATGGATAAAGTTAGACAAGCTACTGGAAATACATTATCAGAATGCCTACTTAAAAAAAAAATTAACAGCAGCTGCAATGGGGTGAGGGAAAAGAAAGCCAGCTTATGATGATGGCACAGAAGAAGGAGGAGTTAACCAAAGGTCCATTGTTCTGTTTTCATAATGCTCTTTTCTCCCTCAGTGTTGTGGTCTAATCCCTCTTTCCTTCAGCTGCCATTTACCATTTAAAAAAAGAAAAGAAAAGAAAAAGAAAATGAAAGATCTGATAAAATGGCTCCTAAATCTCTCAGGTTGTATGCTGTGATGATAACATCAAATATTTAAATGGTCCTTATTCTGAAGAAGCCCTCCAAAAACATCTGCTTACTTGACCCACTCAAGGCCTTCTTCCAGGTAATCTTGCCAAATAAGGCAAGGTGAGTGGTGGCAAGAAAGGCAGGATTTTCAGTGGCCACATTCCATCTGTGGTTTGGCTTTTGTTATGACCATTTTGGTGCCAAGTCTTTTCATTCTCCCACAAATTTTAAGGAAAGCTTTTAATATTTTCAGATATTATCACTGTTCTTTTGCTGGTTTTTTTTTAAACATTGGGTTTATGTACTGCTGTGTTTTTATTCTTTGTTGCCAGTTTTATTTTGGGAACTCTTCTTAGTGAATGATCTACAACTGTAATGCACACAAACATATATATGCATACATGAATAAAAGTCATCTGTCAACTTATTGCAACCCCATGAATTTCATAGGGTTTTCTTAGGCAACAAATACTCAGGTGTGGTTTTGCTAGTTCCTTATTCTGAAATAACCCACAGCACCTGGTATTCAGTGGCAGTCTCTCAGCCAAGTACCAACTAAGGGCTGATTCTGCTTAGTTTCCAAGATCAGATGGGATTTGGTGACTTTAGGGTATTTAGGTCTATATACATACAGTACTCATACGGTTAAAAAATGGTTTTAATCAGAGAAATGAAAACTACAGTAGCATAGTGCTTAAGTGAATTATTGGTATTGGTATATGTGTTGTTACAGAAACAGGTCCCTGCCAGGAAAAAAACCCTAACCGAATAACCCAGAAAGGCATGAAAGCATCTGGGGATTGATCATATTTTTCCTGAGCTCCTGAAGAACCCAGGAGAAAAGCCCCACAGGACATTAACTACCACCTTTTCTATCATAAATAATCAGAAGAATCAAATGCCTAAGATCTGGTTTGTAGTAAATGCAATAATCTTACAGGAACCCAAGAAAGATCACAGATTCGCAGCATTGCCACTCTGTTTTTTTGTTAAGCTGCATGTGCTAATTACTCACAGACTTTCCCTTTCAATAAATTGTTTCTATTATTGTGTTCTGAAAATATATGAACCTGGTTCAGACTAAGGCCCTTTCCGCAGGATGATGCTCTCCTGTGTCATCCCATTGCAATCTCACCAGTGCTTCTGCTGGTATGAGAGCATGTCCCAACTGTTCCTCTCTGCACTCGACTGGCTGCCTGTGAAGGAAGTGCGAGGGACCTGCAGCTTCCTTCTGCACTGCAGCCAGCCTTCTTCCTATGCTTCAGTGGGGAAGGAAAATGTGATTGAGCTTCTGGCTCTTCTCCATGGCCAGCTGCGACAGAAGGCTCGTGCGACTGGCAGTCACTGACGGAGTTTTTCTATAATGATATACTCCGTGATTGCATCAGTTTGGCAACGGGAGAAGGGGAGCATCACAACAATGTCATGTGGAAGCGTCGTCATGGTCCCGCTACTCTCACGTCCCCATACTGGGAGGACAACGCCCTGCAGAAAGGGCCCAAACTGCAGTGAACAATGAAACAATTTTATATGTATTTTTAAAAACTTGCATTCAGAATAGTCTCAAAAAAAAAAAAGTCAAGAAAAGGCTAGAGCAGGATTTTGAAAGTCTGCCCTCATGGTCCAATTCTTTTTTTTTTTTTTTAAGGGACAATTTTGCCATATTTTAAGCCTATAAGATGCTTTTTTTTCCAACATTAACTGACTCAGAAGATGCCAATTCCTGTTGAATAAAAAGTCTTTTCTGGAGACAAAATAGCCCAAAGAGAGCCAAAAATGTGGGAAGATAACTCCTTATGCCCACTGTGGGGAAAGTAGGGTATTTTTTTCTATTCCCCCCTCCCCCCCCAGGGTCAGAGGGTTTTCAGGTAGCATTCCAATGTTCCCAAGGGGCCCACTACCATTTTAGACAACTCTTACATTAAAGCTGCTCATATCATATTATGTGGCCCAGAGACTATCATTAACAGTTTGTTCAAATCTGTGAAAATGCACCTTGAAATCTATGAACTTTCAAATGAGACATAAATCCCACTTCTAACGTTTGAAAGTGAATGGCCATACTCAGCTTTTAGAGAGGCATCAATGTTAAGAGCCTTTAATTTTGAACAAAGCACAAATATATACCATCACAGTTATGCTGAATGCTAGAGTTGTGCAACAGACACCACAGGCTTGACCTTACCTGTTGTACAACAGCTGATTAGCTCCCTAGCACCAAGTAAAAAATGAGAGAGGAGGCTGTATTTACGCAGCCTCTGAAAAAGTATTTTTACGCTAATGTATTGTTTTTACGCTAATGTATTGGCCATTAACTGCTATGGCGAAACCAGATTTGTTAATCTAAAAGATGCCACAAAATTCTTTTTTTAGCATTTCTCTTCTTCACATCTGTTAAATCATGGTAGTTTTTCCAGTATGTCTCAGAGAGTCTTCCTAATTACATTCAGCTATTAGTTCACTGTATAGTACTAGTCTGGACCAGGATCTCAACAAGGAAGACTGAATTGTATTCTGAATGAAATCTATTCTACAGCAGACAGCTGAGATTAACATAAATGCAAACAGGTCCAAACAAATCCTCTGCTATTAATGTCAGAAGCTGAAGCCAAAGCAATTCTGAATGGGTTTAACTCAGTGTTCAGCTTAGATCATAAAGTAAGTTTATATCCAGTGATACCTTCTGAAGGGCAGTTTGAAAAGACCACTCCTTCCCCTTACTCAAAGCAGTGCTAGGCTTTTTTATTATCACCACCGCCACCGCTGCCATCATCTCTCTACTGCTACCTTAAGCATGGATCTAAATGACTGAAAAAACGATTCCATGATTAAAGAAATGTCAGCTCATTTTGTTCACGCACTACATCTATTTATGTGAGAAGCTATTTTAAGTCTATAGAAAGGTTCACTTAAATATTTTAAAATGATTCATAACCTGGAACTATGACCTGATTTCATGCATATTTACCTGGAAGTAAGACTAACCAAATTAATTGGTACTTCCTCCCAGGTAAGTGTGCATAGGACTGCAGCCTTAGCTTTTCAACATGATTGTTCTCATTTTGCAAACCACTCAATCATAAAAGGTTTCTTACCTGTAACTGTAGTTCTTCAAGTGATCATCTGTGAGCTCACACAAATGGGTTATCTGGAAGTTATCAGGAAGTTGCAGAGGGTTCTCTCCTCTGTTACTCTTCTAATAAGAAAAGTCTTTCTGTTTCATTGCAAAGACTGTCCAAATGGGTCACAGCAATCCTTTGACTGGCTTATAAACTGGCTGACAAGCAGCTCCCTAACCAACTCAGAAGCTATTCCACGAGAGCCTTGGCAGCATCTGCAACCTTTCTCCATGGTGTTCTTCTACATGAAGTCTGTAGAGTGGCTACCTGCTTGCAGTCCTCAATGGTTTTCTCATTCCTAACTGGACAAAGGGTCAGGAGAGGAGGTGGCCTTTGGGAGAGCTGTTCTTTTCTTCTTTTCCTTCCTTAGCATGACACTCTCACCTCCTGTGGCTAGTAGCTTGTTGGTTTCCCATTTGTGTGAGTCACAGAGATCATGTAAGAATAGGTTGCTTATGTGCAACTGCTGTTCTTTGAGTGGTCATCTATGAACTCACGCAACCTCGCCCATCTTCCCCTTGTAATGTCATGCTCTTCTTTTGTTTGGTCCTTGGCTGCTGCTGGTGGTGGCCATGGAACTGATGGTGGCAAAGGGCACTGTACACTCAGGGCACTCAGAGAGCAGACAGGGTTACTGCCAAAACACCTGTCATATTGCTGTAGAAGGTTCTGAAACTTGCACTGCACAGGCGCAGATAACCCATTTGTGTGACTCACAGCGCATGAAGAAGAACATACATTACCAGCAAGAGCACATAACACTATAATTTGCCAAATTCGAACTACTTTTAAATCCATCATTATTGACAACGAATATTTCTACAGAACAACAGAAATATACATCCAATGCATCATATGGTTACCTTGCTGGAAGGCTTAACATCCCCTATTAGATGTATCAGGAGCATGTTATTATTAACTGGAACAATGTCAAACAAACAGAAAAGGATTTAATGGGGAAAAAAGAATGAATTCAAGATCTAAAAAAGCTTGACAGAGATAAAATATTAGGCTAATTTATCACAAGAGGTACTAATGAAACTAGTGTTAGTCATGCAAAGCCTACAAAATAGCCATTAGTTGAATTACCATCGGAATCAAGGTCATTTTCTAGGTTAGTATGTTGATCTTCACCACCACCAGTAACAGTGCATTCAGGAATCTTCTCATTAGTAACTATCTCAGTACTATCATTTTGATCCTCATCTGTAAAAACATGCCATAGTAAGGTTAGTGTTTGCTGTATTGTACATTCATAAATTTCAGTTAAAACATTACTGTTTTAGTCTCAGCCAAGCACATTCATTTGTGCCACAGAAAGGAAAAAGTAAATAAAATGAAGACATTGTTTATAGAAAAATCATACCTTGACTAATGACAGTATCAATTACATGTACAGTATCCATATCCTACTTGGGAACTTATTAAGATGTGAGTGATGTGTTCAATTCAAATTTATTGTTCTGATCAGAGCCTGAAAAGTTGCTTTTAAAAGACATTTAGACAGAGGCCAAGTTCCAATTGGTACTAATATTGATTGAAGAATCCTTGTCAGAAGATTGAGGAAGAGGGGATTTTCTCTCCCAGTGCAAAACTTTTAACAAAACATTCTCCTTTTCACACTCTCCCCCCTTCTGTGCCACCTGAAACTCAGCTCTGGAAGGTTTTCAAGATATCTTGATAGAGTTGTCTGTACATATGGAAAATCACCTGTTCCAGAATTTGTCTTTCATCAGTTAAACACTCAAATGGATCCTGGCCATAGTTCTAAACACAAGCCATCACTTGAAACATGTGATATCCTTCCTCCACTGTTTAGGGTGGCCACACTTTCATAACTATACAAGAAATTAAATGTTATAGTTAAACTGCAGAAGGAGGAGAAGTATTCCTCATTGATTTACAACTGAAGCATAATGTTACATGTTAACAGATACATTTTAATTATTGGATTAAAGAATTAGTTACATGTCACTAATTATCTGTAGCTTGTTACTTTAGAGCTCTAGGTCAGCCCACTGGGCATTACAAGTAGTAGACACAATATTAAAATACTGACTGGATGGACATACAGTTGTTTCTGGGCTGAAATGGAACTGCAAAGACTTGCTGAGGGAAAAAAGCATCACTGTTCCTTAAGGACATATAACATCTATTTCTTGAAATACAAATATTGATTTGAACAAGAGATAATTCCAGTTAGGAAACAGTAGATTTTTAGTAAGATCAAATAATAAGAAAATCCTGCAGTAAATACTAAGAATAAAGGGAAGTTTCAAAGCAGTAGTCAAACAGAAAAGTCCTCAGAAGCCCAGTGCATTACTTAAGGCAAACAAATTTTCAATATATAACATAGTTTTGTTTCCGAAGGAAAGAGACAGATAGGACTGTGCATCAACAGTCACAGACCATTTCCACACTAGACTGTTATAGCGCTATTATTCAACTTGCAATATCCTATGGAATTCTGGGGTTTGCAGTTTCGGGAGGGGCCGGCTACTCCTGAAACTGCAAACACCAGGATTCCATAGGATGTTGCAAGTTGAATAATAGCACTAAAACAGTCTTGTGTGGAAATGGCCACAGTAACTCCAAGTCCAGCTGGGGTGAGCATAGAAGTCTGAAAGAAAGAGACCATGCTAGATCCTGGTACTTTGAAAACTTAGTAGGGCCAGTGTTTCCATTCAGTTTTAATTTGGGAGTAACTGCCTAAACTCAAACTTTGTCAAATGCCTCAGCAGCCAATGAAGTAAATCTTTAAAATTATACACCGTTTGGTGTAAAAGCTATTACAAGTTTCCCTCTGCAATAATTAAATATCCCTCTTCATCTAAAATAGGCCTCGGTAAATGTGGTCAAAGAGCTACTGGCAGCCCCTCTAAGCCCATTTGAGGCTCCTAAGAACCCCCAGAAACCACAGTTTTTTTGGATTCTTTTTGGGAGGAGGAGGAAATGGTAAAAAATAGCCCTTCCAGTTGATTCCATATTTCAAAAAAGGCTCAAATGAGACTAACCCCTACCCAATGTGGCATAATTCCACCCTCTTAGGGGATGTTAGTGAAAATTCTGAGATATTTTTAAAAAGTTTAACATTTTGGGAGGTATGGTGGAAGGTGGCATGAGGACTGCTGACATCTAAGGTCTAATGGAGGTTCAGCATGGCCCTACAATAGAGGGTCAGTGTGTCCACCCCTGTTCTAAAGACATGCTTTCTCTGCATTTTCTTGGCTTCAAGGCATTTCTTCGCCTTCACATTCTTCATCTTTGAACTTCTTGAAAATATCTGTCTTGATCTGAGCATGGCTTTTGTGTCATTCACTTTCACCCTTTGTTTTGAGATGATTTCTGACTTTATTCTCTCAGGTTCTTGCCATTTATTCTTGTTCTCTATCACTTGCCTGAAAAGACAGAGAATGGGAAGATACAGCAAGGGAGAGTGGACTAACTCACATGGGAAAAAGAGAGACTTCTCTCCCTCTTTTTAAAATATTGATGTGAATAAAGCATGGATGCCACTGCCATATGTCAGACTACAACTCTGGAGGCCACAGTTCGAGTTAACAGCTCGGCCATGGAAATCCACTGTGTTAATTTGGGCATGTCACACACTCTCAGCCCCAGAAAACCCTGTGATAGATTTGCTTTTGGATCACCGTCAGTTGGAAACAACTTGATGGTACAAACAACAACAGCCAACAACAAGGAAGAGGGGAAAAGAAGGAAATGGAAGATTAAGAGAATCCTGATGGACCATGTGCTTGGCATATGAAATGAATGTTGGTGACAATTAGAAAATACACTGGCTTGCTAAGAATCCTAAACAGTGCTGAAGATCACTGAAGTAGATGTAAAAAAGAAAGAAAGAAAGCTGTTAAGAGACAGGTATGCTCTTATGGACTAAACAGAACACCCCTTTGAAACAGCTCCAACTCTACCACAAAAGCTTTAACTTAAGTAGTTTTCTCCTTTCTTGGAATATATTTGGCTGGAATACTATTGTTTAGTTGAACTCACATTTTCAGGTTTATGGAACAGCATAGCAAGTAAAGTGAGTGTAGGTCCTTGGATTTCTTATTTTAGAGAGTTAGCCAGTATGCTGTAGTGATTTGAGTGTTAAAAGAAGTGACACAGGACATTCAGATTCTAGTCCTCATTGAGGGTTATGAGGAAGATGCAGGGGGAGAAGAGCCATGTACTTAATGAAGCTTAATGAAGGAAGGAAGAGCAAATTAATAGAAGCAGTAAGAGACAGGATAAATAAGGTGGCTAATTGTGTTGGCTAGAACCATTTTGGATTGTAGACAAGGCTTATTATCAAACTTTCCTTCCTTCTGGTATTGAGGAGCATGACATCTATACGAGCATCTATGTGGAGCCTTAAGTAACATTTGAGAGCAAATTATTGAATTTTGCAAGGCCAACACATTGTTCATCACAAACACATTCTTCAAGAAGTCAAAAAGGCAACTGTGTACATGGACATCACTGATTGCCAACAGAGAAATCCAATAGATTACATAATCAGAAGAAGAATATGGAAAAGCTCCATCCTCTCCACAAGAACAAGACTAGGAGCAGATTGTGGAACAGATAATGAATAATCAATATCAAAAATTGGAGTAAAGCTAAAGAAGAACACTACACCAACCACTATGCCAAAATACAACCTGAAGAATATTCCCATAAAATTTAAAAATAATGTAAAAAATAGATCTGTGCTATTAAGCCTAATTGCCTGGGAGCCAATAAACCTCTGGACTGAAGCCAAGGTCATTGTCAGGGATGCAAAAAGATACTATCTGCACCCAAAAAGAAACAGAAGCTTCACTGGATGACAGATGAAATGCTTTAAGCACTGAGGACGGACAAGAGGCAAAAGTAAAAAGTGACAGAAATAGGGTCAGTCCTGAATGCAACTGCTCAGTGACCTGTGCACAGGGACAAAGACAACTACTATAATAATCAATTCAGAGAAATAGAAGATGACAGTAAAAAAGGAAGAAAAAGAGATCTTTTTCACAAGATCCCAGAAATAATACATTGAAGAGCTCCATAAAGGAGATGAAAAGATGACAGATTCATTCAAGGAAAAGCTATTTGAAGATAAATCCACAATTTTAGAAGGTAAAGTAAAAGCTGCACTTGGATCACATAAATCACCAACAGATGGCATACAGTAGAGCTGCTTCTGGCTAGGAGACAGTCTACTCTAGTTCTAACTAAAATCTGTCAACAACTATGGAAAACAAAACAATGGCCCCCTGACTGTAAATGGTCAATACACATTCCAAGGCCCCAAAAAGGGGACAGCAGGGACTGCAGTAACCACAGGACCACTGCATAAATCTCACACGCCAGCAAAGTGATGCTCAAAATTCTACCACAAAATTCTAAATTCTACAGAGACTGAAAAATTGGCAAGGTGTATCCTTTTTAATGTATCTAATATATAAAAGTAGAAATTTGTCTGTTTGTCAATGTTAGGCGAGAAGACCTCATATGTTTGGTTGCCTGAGAAGATTCTATGGAATCCTGGGGTTTGCAGTTTACGGAGTGGCCTCTAGAATTCTCAGCCAGAGAGCTTTATTATTATGATTATTATTATTATTATTATTATTATTATTATTATTATTATTATTATTATTATTATTATTATTAATCATCTTCCTCCTCCTCCACCTCCTCCTCCTCCTGATCACCACCACCACCACTACCAGAGTTAAGGTACAGTACTTATATTGATCCATGGCTTTCACTCAGATACTAAAATGTAATTACAAGCTTTACTGCCTAAAATGATAGAAGTTAATTTCATACACTATGGAGAGATAAACCCAAGTTTGCTGCAAGGTGTACACTGAAGAGGGGGCAGAAACAAATAACTCCTCCCCCTGACAAATGTATTTGATCATATGCATATTTTCAAATAGATGTTCTGGGAGAAACACTTGCAACCACCAGGTTCCAAATGGCTCACAAATCAAATATTTATGAGGCTTTGGGAACAGCTAAAGATAGCTCTGGCTCTTTCCAAAAATGCCAAATAGTCCCCAAACTTTTTTCTTACTTAAGAAAAAAAGAAGAAGAATGAAACTTGCTGAGTTATAGGCAACAGAGACAAAATGAGAGGGGAAAGAAGCTAGTAGACATTTTATACTTATGCCAAATGAAAGATTGTCTTTGAGACTGCTTACAATTCATTGAATGTTAAGTTTGAGTCCAAAAGTAGAAACAAAAGAATAATATTTGGTTTTGCTTAGCAGTTTAATTGGTGGCACAAGATGGCTAATTGTGCAAGTTAACGTTCTTTACTACTGAATACAAGTGTAGAGAAAGCAAGTAAAAGAAGAATAAAATTAGCACAGGTAAATAAAATTAGCACAGAAACTGGGAAACAAATATACTAAACTGAGATGAAAAATCTAACAGAGATGGCAAAACATACTAGCATTGTACACTGTAACTATTCTGACCTATTCAGAATCAGGACACTGTACATTTGTTACTAACTTTTGACTGGCATCTTCCACATAAACTGTTAATGTTATGTCAAGTGCAGCTCTTATCCAAAATTTAGTACAGATATTTTGAAGAAGCAATGAAGAGCTGTATGGAAGCAATTGGGATTAGATGCTTCCTCTACTTTCCAGTATCATTCCAACCACCTCCCTGCAAATCTTATCAAAAGAATCATAGAATTGTGTGTCTGGATAATCTGTTTAATTTCCATACTATTGTTTCACAGAAATATTAGAAGTACTATTTTGTATAATGCATTTATTTATTATATAGGTATACCATGTCCCACATATCCATCTTGCAATAGGATGCTAAAGTACTAAAAACAATAAAATTAATAAAAAATAAAACTGAACAAAACTAAAACAAAAACAAAACAAAAACAGCAGAAATCAATAAAACATTGCAGATATTAACTGCTCAGGGCAAATTTACTGAGCTGATTATAACTTTCAAATATGCTGACTGGCAGTGTTATCATCATATGTAACTGAAGTTGTTTCCTTAAAGCATAGCAATCAAAGATCTGGAGCTAAAAGGGAAACTTATGAGTGAGACATGCCGCAGGTGCCTAAAATTATGCACGCTGTGCAGAGATGGCAGGAAAGGGTATTCCCTGTCATCATTATATTTGATACCACTGTCATTCAGTAATGCTGAAGACTGGGGCATTCAAGACATTTATTTTTCTTTTTTAGTTCTGGAAAATGAGAAACCTGGGACTCCAGAAACAATACTGCATCTATCATTGCAACCCCATTCAGATCAGTAGCAGATGAATAATCTGTCAACTGACCTTGTGCCTTTTCAATTTATTGACCACTATCCAACCCAGATTCAGCATCTCCATGGATCCAGCATTTCCACTGCCTCACTGAGAAACAAAGCTTGATAAGAGGGCACCTCACTCTATATTGTTGGATGACTTCACCCAGCGATTTGTGTAAATGTCAGAAGAGCAGAGGAGACAAGTAGAACCCTGTGGCAACCTGCAGTATAAATGCTAGAGGACTGCCTACCACTCTCAAGAATTGGCCTTCCAGTTTCACAGAACTATCAGGGTCCCAACCCACAACTAAGACAGCTTATTCAGAAGGATGGGCAATAGTACTAAAAGCCACTGACTGGGCTCTAAGAATTCCATATAATCACCTTAAGAACACTGAAGTCATGCCAATTTCTGAACCTTAGGACTAGAATGGCATTATAGACAGAGTGCCAGTAGTGGGGAGACCCAGGTTCAAAGAGTCAGTCAGTTATGAAAGTCAGTGGATAAAGCTGAAATCTGAAAATGGTGAACCATATACATCACCTTGGAGGGAGAGAGTATATAACACAGTATACCCAAATTAAGGTTAACTTGTGACTTTCCCACACATTGAATATCAATTTATCAGAAATAAGTTAGGTTAGCAGCTGAGAAATTATTGTGTTGCAGCAAAAAATACGTTTAAATAGGACAATTGTCCCAGCTTTAGACAATTGTTTTAAACACAGAAATCAATATTTTATTTATTTTCAATCGTAAGCATGTTTGTGTCTAATCTAAGAACTCTGCTATCCTGCTGAAGGAACTAGCTTCATCTGATGGAAGTGAATATATTTTATACATACATACTGAACTGAATCAGCCCACCACAAGGATCCAACTCTGCCTGGGGTAGTCTGTTGAGCAGGGCTGGCTCTATCAGCTTTAAACACAAATTGGGACACACCATGAGTAAAAACCTCACAGATGTTATTTTCAATAGGCCCTTCTGAATATCCTTGATTCCCAAGTGTAT
Source organism: Ctenosaura bakeri (assembly GCA_948474755.1). NCBI lineage: Eukaryota > Metazoa > Chordata > Lepidosauria > Squamata > Iguanidae > Ctenosaura > Ctenosaura bakeri. The sequence goes on from CAOLHI010000480.1 coordinate 1,352,031, forward strand.
GCTGATTCCTTGCATAGGTGAGTAGGTAAGTGGGGATGCCCTGCTTCTAGCTATATCTAGCTTTAGCTTAACATTTTTGTTCAAGTTGCAAGGAGAAGCACCATTCTTTTGACTGTGTGAAATTATACAGTATGCCATATATCTGTAGATATGTGTTTTTTGGTGAACAACAATTACCTTCAAGATCATTTTGAAGTCTGAATAAAAGCAAATTTCAAAAAGGTCTTCCTCGGGTTTCTGGGTTGCCATAGGAATAAGATATGAGTTTCCTTAACTCACCTCCAGATGCCATTGACCTTTCTTTCAACTTTTCTGCAGCCATTTCACTGTAGCTAGGAAGTTCTGACATCTTCACTCCAGATCGAGCTTCTGCTATTAGCTGACGAGCTCTCTCTCTCAGCTGCCGACGCCGCTCTTCATCTTGCTGCTAAGATATATTGAACAGTTGCCAACTCAGTAATTGACAGAAATGCAATTTCATTCTCAATCTGATCATCATGATAGTAAATGGTTTACAGCATGGTGCTTGGCCCATGTTATAAATAGGAAGCTCCATATCAGTTGGGTGTCAACAACACACTTTTAGAGTCATCCAGGAATCAGTTCACCTCCCTCATACAGTTTCCCAATTATTGTATCAGATTTTTTAAAAATGAAATGGTTTTAAAATGCGTAATCTGGAGCGGACAGGTACCCATACTTTATGGCCACAGTCAAGCATACGATATTCTTATGTCCTATTGATTTTAAAGTGCTCAAATAGCCATAAAAGGAGATGTACATAAGCAAATTATAAACAGGAAGAATTACAGTTCTACCAGTGTATGAGAAAGTAAGAGTTTTTTTTACCTGAGGACATACTAATGCAAAATGGAAACACACTGAACTGGAAAGGTGGTTTTTGTTTTGTCTTTTGTTTTGTGGTCTAGCAACTTCTTTTGAAATAGGGAACTTAAATTAATGGCAGGTATAGGTACTGAGATCTTCCTGTTCTGGAAGAACAACTATGTACTGTAATAAACACACGCAAAACTAATATCATGAAGGTCTTTAGGCTTGAACTCAGAAAGTGCACAGCTCATGCTCTGACTAATGCTTGAATAGAAGCCATTCACTGGATTCCATATATTTTTCTTTCTACTTCAGAGAGGAATGATGAGATAAAAAGGTACATATAATTAGAAGACAATAGCCAAGCTTGGCACATACTAAGGACATATTTCAGAGTTCCCTTAAGTTCTTCCTCAAGGATAACAGCTGGCCCTATTTTTTCAGATGTATAACTGTGAAAGTTATAACTGTATATAACAGTGGGAGGATGCATTTTATCACGCAGTTGATCTAATTAGTGAACTATGCACACTGCTCACATTAGTAGCCAAACTATTACATTATGAGCTTTGCCACCCCAGAATAGCTTGGTGAGTTATATTATTCTGCCAAGTGAAAGGGAGAATTGTATTACACAATACAACAGAGCTTTCCAAACTTTTCATGTTGATGTCACACTTTTTGGACATGCATCATTTCATGACACAGTAATTCAGTTTTACAAGCAAACCAGAGGTTAAACAGCAGGGAAGGCAGCCCCCACACCTGATCCTGGCTCACTGCCCTTGCCCTTGCAAGGAAAGACCCCGGTGAGGACAGCAGCAGGAGAGGCTCAGGTGCCCCCTTTCTCAGCCCAGGGAGGTGACACACCTACACAGTTCAGGTGACACACTAATGTGTCGCGACACACCTTTTGGAAAGCCCTGCTATATAGTATCAGGATTCAAACTGATCTTAATAGATTGTCAGGAATCTTGTCCTGGTGGGCTGCAGCCAGCAAGGGAAGAGAGAGGTCAGGAATACTTGGGGAGTCCGAATATGCCAAACACCAGGAATACACAAGCCAAGCCAGGTCAAGGTCCAGTCCAAAGGTTCAGGAGGCAGAAATCTGTCTGGAGGGTTTCAGGGAGCAGGAGTCACAAAGGTTCTGAGGGTTTGCTAAGAATTTGCTGCAAGCAAGGAGCAGCCACACCAGCAGACTTAAATAGCCCCTGTGAGCAGGTGCTGCTCATTATTGTTTCCTCAGTCTAGTCCAAGCAGCCTCCCTCTCCGCCACCCGTTTCAGCCTTCTGCGTGATTGAGGGCTGATGGGCACAGCTGGCTGCAACTCCTCTGCATCACTGCTGGTTCCCTCTCCATCATGAGCTGGCTGGGGCAACTCAGTCTCTGTTTGACCTTCCAGTGCAGGGGATGTTTGCAGGTTGACTTGCTCACTCATTGGCTCGGTCCCCTGCATAATCAGAGGCTCCTCAATCACAGCATCATCATCTATCACATAGATTAGGGAGCTTGGCCAAAACTAACAAAATGGATTTCAACAGGGAGAAATGTAAGATACTACACTTGGGTAAAAAAAAAAATTAAATGGACAGACATAAGATGGGAGACACCTGGTGAAAAGGATCTAGAACTGTTCGTAGACTACAAGCTGAATATAAGACAGGAGTGTGACACACCAGCTAAAAACACCAATGCAATTCTGGGCTGCATCAATAGGAGTATAGTGTCTAATCAAGGGATATAATAGTACCACTCTATTCTGCTATGGTCAGATCACACCTGGAATACTGTGTCCAGCTCTGGGCATCACAGTTCAGGGAGGATATTGACAAGCTAGAACATGTCCAGAGGAAGACAATCAGAATGGTAAAAAGCCTGGAAACCATGCCCTCTGAGCAGCAGCTTTTAGGGAGCTATGTATGTTTAGCCTGGAGAAGAGAAGGTTAGGTGGTGACATGATAGCTATGTTTAAATATTTGAAGGGATGTCATGCCTATTTTCTGCTGCTTTAGAGACTAGGACCTGGAGCAATGGCTTCAAACTTTAGGAAATGAGATTCCATCTAAATATTAGGAAGAATTTTCTGATAGTAAGAACAGTTTGACAGTAGAATACACTGTCTTGGAGTGTGGTGGAGTTTCCTTCTTCAAAGGTTTTTAAATAGAGGCTAGGTAGCCATCCGTTGGGAATGCTCTGATGGTATATTCCTGCACAGGAAAGCATTGGACCTTATAGGTCTTGTGCTCTTTTCCAGCTCTATGGTTCTATGATGTATACAGATTAAAGGTGGGAGGTGGATTTTAATGAAGAAATTTATATCCTGAATCCTGCCTAGAACCATCATCTTCTCCCCTGTATGGCATCTCTTCTCAAAATGCCCTCCTCTCCCAGTTATGTTCTAGAAGAGGGATTTGACTGGGAAGGAAAAAGCACTTGAGGGCAACATCTAGAGCCAGGAGCCAGATGTTACACTGTTACACTTTTAAAACTTGCTTTCTGCCCTCCCCTTCTTTATGAGTGATGCAGTTCTGCAGTGAAACATGTGGAGCTGCTGCCATCATGCCTGCTTTGACCAGGAAGCCGTCACTGCACTGATTGCACGGAGTAATTAATTAATTCTTCATCATATAAAGTAGCAGAGAATTAACTAGCTGATTTTATTCCTGAACATTTGGGTAATACCTTTATTAGGACCAACCAATGTCACAAAACAGTGGGAAAACATTTGAATTAAGCCTCCTCAGTGCTTTGTGTCATTTTGATTTTCTCAAATAAAAATATTGTCAAACTCTGGACTTTTGTGTTCTTTTTCATGAACTAACATAGATTCTTTTTGATATTATCAAAGCATACAATTACTATCAAGCAAAGTGAAAAACTCTTTGAAATGTGAATTGTTCTTTGTTAATACAAACAAGTCATGTTAAATATAAAGCTTTTTCCTGTTTAATTGTACATAAAGAAATTATTAAATTTAGCACATGAGCACTACAAACATTTTTAGTTTCATACAGCTTCTTACAAAATTGCTAAGGGTTCAAACTTAGACTTGAGATTCATCACCCGAGGGGCTGAAGTAGCCTTTTCTAAGCTGGTTCCGTTCAAATATGTTAAACTATGGGCCTTTCCACATTAAACTGTTATAGTGTTATTATTCCACTTTCAACATCCTATGGGATCTTGGGGTTGCAGTTGAGGGAGGAGTCTTTAGAATTCTCAGGCAGGGAGCTCTCTGGCCTCAGTAAACTGTAAATCCCAAAGTTCCACAGGATGCTGAAACTGGAATAATAATACTATAACTGTTGTGCAGAAAGGTTCTATGACTCCTCAAATCCTACTATTCAGCAAATCTGGAGGGCATCAGTTTGTGGAAGGCTGGCCAATAGGGTACAATAGAAATTCCCTGCTCCTGTAAAATGTCAGAAATACAGCTGATATGACAGTATGTATGCACTGGTAGAATACTCTGTTAGTGAAAGTGGCCAGTCAGGTATACAGGCAAGATGGCTGAAATAAGGCAAAGCCATGGGTTGGACAAGGGTGTATAGCTATCAGTGTGAAAAAAAAAAAAAAGGTTAAATCAACCTGCTGGGCTAACCTGAACGGCAAGGCTAAATTGAATGACAAGGGTAGCATAGAGAAGAAACAACTACTTCTACATGCATGTAAGCTATGTTCCCTTTGATCCCCCAAGGGTTATTTTGCCCTGAACCTCCAGACAAAAACCTCCAGACCTCCAACTTCCCTCCAACAACTGAAGTGGCAACATGGATCCCTTCACAAACGTAAGCAAGGGAAGGAGAAGCACATGCAGTTATTGATTGACAGACCAGAAAAATTTATAAACTGCCTTTTATAGTAAGTCCTCACACGGTAATGCACAACTAGTTTTAAAACCACAGAATAAGCAGTAATGATGATAAACAATATTAAAATTAACAGAACAGTCCTGCTAGAATCTTAACTCAATAATTAGCTGAGATACACAGGGGAGTTTTTAAGGCCTGGAAAGAAAGAAAGAAAGAAAGAAAGAAAGAAAGAAAGAAAGAAAGAAAGAAAGAAAGAAAGAAAGAAATGAAATATATCTATATCTATATAGACATATAGATAGATAGATAGATAGATAGATAGATAGATAGATAGATAGATATGTACGTACACACACACACAAACACACACACACACGATCTGTGTTTTGCCTGGATGTCATTGTTCTAAACACTCTTCTTCCCTAAGCAATATCTCCCCATGCAGACAAGGCATTCATTCCCATCTGATCTGTCTGAAGAACAAGCACGCTGATGATGATGATGATGATGATGATGATGATGATAATAACAACAACAACAACATTTATTTCTATCCCGTCTCTCCACATGGATTGAGGCGGCAAACAACATATAAAAGACATTAAAAACATACCCAATCCTCCCCACCCACCAACCCACCCAAACCAACCCCTTAAAACACACAACAATTAACAGTCCATCAATCAACTATCGAAGGAACAGCAAGACAATTGATGGGAGGCAATGGAAATGCTAGTCTTGGAGGGCCTGTCAGAACAGATCAGTCTTGACTGCTTTTTTAAAGCAGTCAAGACTGGTAATATGCCCGGTCTCTTCCAGCAGGCCATTCCATAACTTGGGAGCCATAGAAGAGAAGGTCCTCTGGGTAACCGCAGCCAACCTAGTTCTGATTGGCTGCAGTAAATTCCTCCCAGAGGACCTTAATGTGCGGGGAGGATTATATGGGAGAAGGCGATCCTGCAGGTAGGCTGGCCCCAGCAATGAAGGTCTTTAAAGGTAATAACCAACACCTTGTACTGTGCCCAGAAACTAATAGGCAGCCAATGGAGAGACTTTAAAATTGGTGTTATATGGTTTTAGGTCTACCTGTGACCAACCTGGCTGCCATATTCTGAACTAATGGACACATGGGTAGCCCTATGTAGAGCGCATTGCAGAAGTCGAGCCGTGAAGTTACCAGCGCATGCACCACTGTTCTTAGGTGTTCCAGCTCCAGAAAAGGGTGCAGCTGGCGTATCAGCCAAAGCTCTACCATAACAATGGTCACTGCTAGCCAAACATTTCTGAACAATTTGCTGTTCAGGATCACGGGCTGATACAAAGGGCCAAACAAACAGCCGTAGCAGCCCGTGCTTCCCTTCCAGTGCTTTGTTCCCTTGGACAAAAAAGTCCAAGTGGGAAGTGTATAAAGCATGAGCACTGGCACCATTCAATCTCGGCTCTCATTCCTTCCTCACAAATACTAATGATGTATCCAGGTCCAAGGACTCTGTGCTACTCCTTCTTCCTATAAACAGCTCTTGTATGTATATGGGGTTAATTCCACACTCTGTTCCATGCTGACTAGGAATGACATTGACTAGCAGCACTGGGTGAGATGTTCCCTGCTGTTCTCCATGAATTATTAGTCTTCTTGTTCCAGGCAACAACTCTTGCAACTAGTGAAGATGTTCCTAGGATAAAGTGTGTGCCACCAGGGATGCTGCACCTGCTATCTGCTTTCTGTTACGTCATTCTCCTGAGCAAAGGGGTCTTGCCAAAGAGGTCTGGCTGACCACCTGTCAAGCATCTTTCACTTTTTCCTCCGTAAAACTTGCCTCATCTTGTTCCTCCATTTACAGGAAATAGTAGATAGGGATGCCTTTCCTATACCCTACTATGATCTGCCTTCACCTGGCCTCAGGATGGGGTTTTGAGAGGTTTACATGGAGCTTTATGGGCTCTAAAGTGGTGGTGGCCTCATTTCTTTCCATTAAATCTGGTTTCTGGACTGTAAGAGGAGATGGCTTTCATGTTGCATATGCTCTGCTGCCAGGGAGTATAAGGCTATCAGATGACAGTGGAGGTTACAGTTGGGTGTTGAAGGAAGGATGATGGGTTAATCCTAATGGTATGCTATTGGCAAGGCTGACCTATCAGGCAACATACAGGAGGGAAAGGTCACATTACTTTACTCTTTACCAATTTGCTTGCACTTGTCTTTGCTGGGTATGGAATTTGTGGTGTAATGTATGTGAATTTATAATAGTAATGTTACACATAAATTTCTGAAATGAAGATACCAATCCATATTTTAAAGATGTATAACAACATCATGAAGCTCAAGTATTTTTCTCCCTGTGTATTTAAAACTAATGTTAACAAGGAAATTACTACCATTTCAGCAGTTCATATTAGTACATAAAACTGAAGTTAAAGGCATGGCCCCTTGGCTATAAACATTTTTAATCTACGCCACTATTTCTAATAATCTAAGAATAAAACTAATCTGCAAGAAAAGATTTGGGTTAAACCACTCCAGATTCTGAAAAGGGCCAATGAAGCTTCTCTTACCAAACATCAAAGGGCACTGCATAAAATTAATAAATTGGTGGCATTTAATTCCCATAAAATTAAAAGGATTTTCTAAAGGGTATTCAAATAGGTATTGTTGGTGACAATGTGGTGAGCTTGGGGCTTACTATCATATGTGGTGGTCATGCCCCCAAGTAGTTCATTTCTGGAATTTGGTTTTTGCAGAAGCCAGTAAAATTACAACATGCTTTATCTGCTTCATCACCAGAGTTGGGACTACTATCTCTTCTCCATGATGCAAATTAGTCTTTTTCTCATAAAGAATTGATCATGAATTTATGTTTGGCAGCCCATTTAAAAACTGCAGATAATAGGAAAAGCTTAAATGTCCTGCCACTTTTTCAGAACATCTAAGAAGTTTGGAACATCATGCTGATGTAGACATCAGCTAAAAATGGAAGGGCTACCAGAAATAAACAAGATGACTATACATTCTATGAGAGTTGGTATAAGTTTATCCACTATGCAAGTAAAAATGCCAGTCTTACTTCTCCTTCCTCACATATTGATTTTTGGAAAGATACTCTATTATAATTATTGCATGCCAGCTGGAGTTTTCTTATTTGGATAGTCAGGAAACATCACTCAGTATACCTCATCATATAGTCCCCCCTCCACATTCACGGGTTTGACCTTTGTGAATTTGATTATTTGTGAGGCAGATGCTTTTCTTCCTGCCCCAATCCTCCTACTCCAATTCCCTTACATTCCTCACCCCATGCTTGCAAAGCTTCTGTTTAAAATGGATGTTTTTTCCTTTTGGGTGAGCAGATTCCCCCCCCCTGCATTGCTGCAGGCTTGTCCCCTCTCCCATGTGGCTGCACATTCTGTGTGTAATGGCTGCTGATTGGTCAGATGCTCTCTTTGCTCCTACCCCTCCCCACTGAGAGGAATCTCCTTTCTCAAGATGGTGACTGAAAGTAGATAGAGTGCCAGAATTCAACACTCCACTCTTCTCCATCTGAGGGAAGAGTACCAGTAAGCCCTTTACTTTGCCGTTTTTCTTTCCCTTGGGAGTGCCAGGGCCAGAAGCAAGGAATAGGAAGAGGGAGCTCTGGAGGGGAATGGGAGGGAGATTGCGGTGGGGGGGACTTATTTGCAGTTGTTCCACTTTCGCAGGGGTTCTGTGCCCTGAACCTTCATGAATGTGGAGAGGCCACTGTATTGGATCTGAGATGCTCTGTTTGTTGGTTATGCTTGTTTCAGTAATTTAAAAATAAACAATAAAAATATACTGACAAATGTACATGACTATGACAAATTTAGCGCAAGAATAAATACTGCAAAATAAGGAGGAACTTACGTCCACTTTACCATTGGCTCCAAACAAATTGAGCAAGAAGGCTATAATAATGATGATGATGATGATGATGATGATGATGATAATAATAATAATAATAATTATTATTATTATTTCTATCCCGCCTCTCCCCATGGATCGAGGCGGCGAACAACAATAATACATTAATTACATTAAAAAACATTAAAAAACATACCCAATCCTCCTCACCCACCAACCTACCTGAAACCAACCCCCTAAAACACACAACAATTAACAATTAACAACAATCAACTGACTATTAAAAGAACAGCAAGACAGTTGGTGGGAGGCGGTGGAAGTACTAGTCTGGGAAGTGAAATCCAAACTCATTAACAATGTAACCAAACAGTTACAAATAAAAGCTCTTCCAGATGATAATTTTGAAGAGCTACACTCCACTCGTGTGGAATTGGAACAACGATTCTCATTTTAGCTCTTTTTACTTAGTAACATCAATGAAGCTGAGCAACCATCATTTTATCTAGTTTTCCCTGTCACCATGTATGTCCCTTCTTGTTCCGAAAAAAAGATTAAGCCTTCTTTGAAAAAGTGGACATTTCTTCTATCCACATGTATTCCTCTATCCTCTTTACAACTTTGGGAAAATTAATATTCTGAAGAATACTTCTTAACAACAACACACAAATGCACTCACAATTTTCTTTGGTGTCATCATGTTACTATGCATGCTCTGCACTCAAGAAAGCCATAGATTATTTTGTGAAGCCATTATGCTGGAACTGCTGGGCTAGATGCAATCAAATCTTTCTTAGAAAAGCCAGATTCCAAGCAAATGCCTGGCAAAAGAGTAAATGTCCTGCTGTACAGAAAATCTGTGACATGGTATTATTTCAACAGCTGGAAGTTTCAATGGCTGCTTCTTAACATTTGTTAACATTTTTGTTCATATCACATAACTTGAAGACCAGGGGTCTTAAAATTACCAGTAAAGAAGACATGCTATGAATACCTGTGATGACGCGTTATGGCAATGTCATGAAAACAACAGACAAAGTAAAAGAAAAGAGGGAAAGAGTGCCTGCAGTTGGCATTCATGAGCCAGTTTGAAGAGGGAGAAGAGATGGACGTAGGAGTTGGACCTTGTCAGTGCAGTAAAGGAACAGGAAATAGGGCATCATGTACGTGCGTGTACACATATGCACACACACATACAGTACAGATGAAGACTGTCACCTGGAACAGAAACAAGGTGCACAGTGAAAATCACAGTTGAGCAAAAGAAGTGGGCAAATTCAACCCACCTGGGATCAAAAATAATAAAACATTCAAATACTAATAATGAAAATACAGTGTTAAAAATATTTTTAAAAAAGCAATGTGGGGCACCTCATCTCTTTCTCACCTTGCCTGATGGCCTCATAAGAGGACCATGGCAGAATCTATTCTATGGAGCTTTGCTGGGGTTGAAAAAGTCCCTGAGGCAAGGCAGGATTGGGAGAGAGAGGGAGAGAGAGAGAGAGAGAGCACATGAACAGGAGGAAAAGAGGGAACTGGTTGTTGGGGTGGAGTGGGAAGGCAGGGGCTCCCTTGAGCACAGCAGTTGCCTTGGAGTGTGCGTGGGGGGTGGTGGAGTGGAAGGGATTCCTGAGTCCATGCAAATAGAGTCCCGTTATATAATAGACTTGAGCATCTGAGTTTTTTGGTATCTACAGGAGGTCCTGAACCAATCCCTCATGGATACTGAAGGCCCAAGGTAAAGCCAATTGTGCATGCGATTAATGAGTTTTACCCAATGATGAAATGGTTAAAAAATGACAAGCATGACTGTGTGTATGCATCCTAAGATAGTTCTAAATGACATTAAGTACACTGAATACATTTGAGTATACCTGCAAAATCAATGCTCGCAGGTTAGTTTTCTTATAGAGAATGGCAAAGATGCTCAATAATCCACACATGGTATTCTTTGTTAAGAGTCCTGCAATTTAGCTTAAACCGTAATTAATAAAACAAACACAAAATACTAATTAGGTACATTTTACCTATTTCCATGTAAATTGTTTGTTTGTAGCTATTTACTCATCATTGTTCTTCGTACAATAGGAAAAATGCAAATGCCTGAATCAGAATGCAGGCCTAATGGGACTTTCTGTTTATAACCATTAGCCCAGAGGTGTGCTGTAATTCAATCCTCAAGCAGCAAGATTTAGCTTCATTAACGGCTTGCATGGGCAGGTTACAACTCATAAAACCCTACAGTAAACAAAGTATATGGACACAGCACAGTATCTTGAGCCTGATTGACAGAATTCTGCTTCCCTATCAGATTGCCTCAATTTACTTTTCTACTAATGTCCTAACGCCATAAAGACATTTTTTTCCTAGGCCTTGGAGCTTTCCAACAGAATTGCATATTTGATTTGTTTGCTTTCTCTGCCCCCCTCAAAAGGCCCACACAGTCATAGTTACATCAAAGTATATATTTGTCAAAGTTCTCCCTGTATTAAACCAGAAAACTCCTGTATCTACCACAAACAAATCAAAATGCTATTCCATATATGGCCAGTGACCCAATAGTCCATCCCTGTTTCACTGCAATTCTCTGTATTTAGCAATACAGGTTAACACTTGGAGTTTACATTCCTGCATGGATCACTTGACTTCTACAAGTTTGTGACTTTAAAACATATTACGTTCTAACTGAAAATAAACAACAATAAATTCTGAAATAAAAAAGCTCATAAATTCTGAATGTTCACACTGACTTAAATAATTTAATATGTAATTGATCTACTTAATACTCAGCAAGGAACACTTGATAAACTGACATTGATAGAAAAATCATCTGTGTTCCTAGATCATTACCACAAGCTGGAGGCAGAGCAATTTGCATACAGCCTCTCTGCTATTGTCTGAGTCTTGCAAAACCTTACCTATTTTTTCAGAAAAGAATTTCTGGACAAAGGTGTAGGAGAAAGTCTGGATGTGCTGGTAAGGTATGTTGATGAGGTCTTTATTGCTATTATTCTTATCTTTAAATATAATTGATGTCTGAGAGCATATATTAATTACTAGGCCTGTTTACCTGTGTAACAGGTCTGTATCCTGAATTTTAGCTTTCCATGCACCTCTGCTAAGTGAACTGTAATGCACAATTTTTAAATACCGTACTTTCTTGTCTCCTAACTAAAATTTTGTTAAGGAGGCAGACTGGATGATTAGTGAATGACAGATATAAATGTGGTATTTATTAAAAGAGACCTGTGCATGAACTTCACAACAGATTAATAATTTCTCTATAGGACACAAAGAGTGAAAAGGCTCATCTTGGCTTACATTATTTATCTTTAGTTGAGTCTTATAACCCGTAACACATATACACAACAGATGACATTCTGCTGATTATTTCCCCTTCTTATGGCTGAAAATCAATGAACTGGCAGTGAAGTTTATCTCATTTTCAAATATTTGACGGAACATCATGTAGAAGATGGAGCAAATTTGTTTTCTGTTGCTCCAGAAGCCAAGATATGAACCAGTGGATTCAAATTACGAGAACAGAGATTTCACCTAAACATTAGAAAGGACTTGGTAAGAGCTGTTACACAATGGAATAGATTGGATCAGAGGGTGATAATCTCTTTTTCTTTGGAGGTCTTTAAATGGAGGTTGGAGGATCATCTCTCAGGAGTGGTTTACTTGTATATTCCTGCATATTGGTGAGAGGGTAAGGGGCTGGACCAGATGGCCTTTGTGGTCCCTTCCAGTGATATGATTCTATAATGAAGTCATGTCACAGACTATATCATATTATATATTATTAGGAAGACGGACAAAAGGACATGGAGTTGTGACATCTCTCAGTTACTGTCAAATTCTACCCTCAGAACAAGCTTTGAAAGGAAAATTAATGTTGTCAACACAAATTGGAGCAATAAAAGAAGAAACTCCATCACATAAAACCTCTTTCCTTTCCACATCTATAAAGGAAAGGCTAATTATAATAATTAGACAAAATCTGCAATATGAAAAAAGAATAAAAATTAAAATTTACTGATTTTTTAAAAATTCACATAGAATCTTACTTTCCAATTTATATTGCCCTCACTTGATGCTTCAGTTTTAACACTTACTTTTAAAAAAGAAGACAAATGATAGGCAAATACTTCATTTCTTGCCATACTGTATATAAATTTTACCCTATAAATCTTTCCCCCAGACTTTGTGATTGCCTCAGCATCTACTACATATGAAGTTTCCACTATTTAGGAACTCTTCAAGAATAAATAATGTAATTCCTTGTTTTGCTCTCATAAAAAAGTATTTGTATGCAATTTTTATATTTCACAGTTCACTGACATCTCAGCAAGCTTTCTTCCACTGCTTCAATGGTGCTACTTTTAATTTTATCCTCCTTAGTCCTAGTAATTAAAGTGATCAGCAGTGGCATCCCAACAGCTTTGACACAGTTATA